>APFE031078675.1:29504-40122 GCA_000404065.3 Pinus taeda | reverse complement strand
AATCTACAACCATTCAAGTTTAGCAATACAAAATATATTTTCCCAAAAGATCTATTATACAGTTAAAGAAACATGTATAAGCCACGTAAAGATTCGATAGCAACTTACCTTAGTGAATTGCTCAATAATATCCTTCCTTCAACTTTTAAAAGAGATAAAACCTATCAAACCAATCACAAATTACCCACGTCTTTACGCTGAATGACCAGAAAAGTTTTCCTAGCAAATCTTTGGATTCCAACCAGTTATAGCGTAAAGCACATTTCACATGGACGTTGTAAGCCAAATAGAATAGTAAGAGTGAAACATAAATGCCAATTATTATCCCAAAATCGAGTATCTAGAAGTGAACTAATAGAAGTTCTATTTTTGATCGTAGTGGAAAATACTAAGGAAAGGAAGGTTGTGCGTGAAGTGTTAATTGTTGCAATGTCCATGAGTGTGTACACTATAACAGACCCAAATACATTTGTGAAACTCTCCTGTAGTAAACTAGTATTAGCTCTATGATTTGGCTTGTATTGCATGTTTGGAAATACTTTTAAAATTTTAGACCAAATTGCAAACAATAATCTAATATAAATATGAAATTATCCCATATAAATCTAATCTAATCCATGGTCACAGTTACAAAAAGAAGAGAAATATAATTTGAGAGTGCTACCCATTTGAAATATGAACCACTTCTTGTACCAAGATTCCACTAACGTCGGTTAAATCAGGTAATCAACATGGAAACCAAAATAGGAGCAAGAACGCAATGCTTCCATGTGATGATGTTGCCTTGCCTTAACCTACCTGCTTTAAACGCAAGTACCTCCAGCCACTCATGCATTTCTTTTCCGATACCAAACCAAAATAGGAGCAAGAACGCAATGCTTCCATGTGATGATGTTGCCTTGCCTTAACCTACCTGCTTTAAACGCAAGTACCTCCAGCCACTCATGCATTTCTTTTCCGATACCAAACCAAAATAGGAGCAAGAACGCAATGCTTCCATGTGATGATGTTGCCTTGCCTTAACCTACCTGCTTTAAACGCAAGTCCCTCCAGCCACTCATGCATTTCTTTTCCGATACCACCTCTGCATTTATCGACACCTTCAATGGACCATTCGTCCATTATTGTTTGTTGATTACTAAGTGAGCCTATGATTAAGGACGATGATGATTCAAACAAATGATTAAAGTTAAGAGGTTTGTAGGCATCCGAGTGCCACACTTAAGGTGTTAAGGCTATTAGCTTGTAGTCGTTAGATCATAATGGTAGTATTGGATTTACTAAAGGAACTAGAAGGCGAAAATGTTGTTGTAGAAATCGGCATCAGGGAAGGGAAACTTTCCCTTTCCAGAAAACGAGTGGGATTACTGCAAATTGATTACAAACACTAAAATTTCAGAGGTCTAAGTGTGTGTACATGATGGTGGGCAATGAAAAAATCGCAGAGTGGAACATGGCCCACTGTATAGACACACCTATCCAATTATACATATGTAATGATTACAGAATAAAAATATAGTCAATTAAAGTTAAAATAAATTAATTAAAATAAGATTAAAAAATATTAAATTTAATTTGTAATATTAAACTATAAACAAGGGAGTCATCTATCGAGGTTGAGGAATTGCCAGGACGGCTAAAAGTGGCCGGAATCCGAGCAAAAAAATTTTCAAAAAATCTTATAGAGGCAGTGTTTGAATCATGTTTTTGATGGTGGAAGTGAATTCAGCACCATAAAAAATGTCTAGGACAACTAAAATTTTGAAGTTTAATGTCAAATACCCCGGTAACCTCGCACGTAAAAGCAGGGAGTCAGAATTTTTTATACAAATTACCCACAAGTAATTATCAAATTCACAACTCCACCATTTCTTATTAACCATTACATATAATGTTCATTAGTACCTCAAGTAAATTGCAATAGAAGACAGTACGTTGTATAACCACTAACCACCACTGTGCTAGTGTAATAACATAAACTGTCTCATGAATCCTTGCATCCATTTCATGATTTGTTTCACCATATTAATTAATCTCATACTTGGATTTTATGGTTATCACATCAAATAAAGAAACATCATCATCAAGGATTTAACATCATCCAACTGACACAAAAGGAAATCACACCATTGAAACATCGATATACCCTAGAAACCCCGTAGGGTGAAAACCAGCAAACGTTTAATCTTATTATTAAATGCTCATGAGGGATTTCACCCCTCACTCAATGGCTTATAAGGGATTCCATCCCGTAACCATTGTTATAAAATTATTACATTGAATTATCTTTACATTGTCACATAACTAGCCAAAAGCTAATACAGTTTCCATGTAATCTTTTACTTACATACTGCCACAATGCAACATTCCTTGTGGCACGATTGTTCTAGCAATGTACGATCTTGCAACTCAAACTCATCTGCATGGACCATCAATCATTTTCCTGCCACAAGGTTAAACATCACTTTCCTTTGGCACCATCCGCCATCGTTTCCTGTCAATGTAGTCGTCAACAAGCTTGGCAACAAGATTAGATACCTTATTAATCAATCAATAAGCAACCTCTGATCTTTTAAATTCTACTCATATGCATGAGCAAGCATGACACACTATATAACTAGTACATATACTCAAGTAAATATTGTTTTACCTCCTCAATGTTTATTTACACTAATGCATAACTTTCTTAAGAGTTCCAACCCATTAGTTCTACTAACATGTATAACACAATCGTTATATCTTCATACATGTAATAAACTACTATTTCTATGCTTAAGCACATATGTTCTTTTCACATAGTTATTTTTCGAGAACTCAACATAGTCTCTCTAACATACAAAGAACATAACTTCATATCACAATGACTATTCTTTGTGCATACCATAGCATATCATATTAGCCCTTCGTTAATGTATGCAATACATATTCCCTTCACTAGAATACTAACATCATTTCTTACAACAAACCACATACTTCTTTCTTAAAGGAAGTCGTTATAACCTCATTTCTCTATCTTCCTATATGAGGGCTTCTCAAGCTTCCCTTTCAGGAAATTATTAAAGATATCCATCTTTATGCATAAAAATCAAGATACAAAAACAAGGTTTACTTATGCATCCAAAATCAAGAAATCAACACAACTCATCTAACAAGACAATCTCTTCAAGAGATTATTGTTTTCAAGAAAGTTAACATGATCACTTTCTCTATGTACACACAGACTCATATTTCCAAAGTCACAATAGCTACCTTTATGTCCATGCAACATGTGTTTTTTCCTAACACAATTACTTTTACTTCAATGCACATAGTTTTTTCATAAACAAGTATGGATTCTTTCCCTTGCATGAACACTACTCACGTGTGTCTTTTAAGGAAAGAACCTCTATTTTTATTTTCAAGAAAACTCTCATAAAAGCCTTCATCTTCATACATGAAGTATGCACTCTTTTTCCGAAAAGAAACTATAGAAATGAATATCTATGTGCCTAGAAACACATCATTAGCTATTTCTATCATGCATGTAATGCATAATCATTTCACAAGAAAATTAGAGATTAGCTAGTATCCCCATGCAATAAAGCATATATCCCTTCTCAATAAAATCCAACTTAACTGTTATTTCTTCTATAAGTGTTCATTAAAATACTTTCTTTACCAAGAAAACATATAAAATATACAATCTTTTACCGCATGCATTGACATATTTTATTTACCATGAAAACATATAAAATAATCATCTTTTACCGCATGCATTAACATATTTTCTATTTTCTTTACCAAGAAAACATATAAAATAATCATTCTTTCACTGCATGCATTAACATATTTTCTTACCAAGGAAATTTATAAAATATTCAGTCTTTAACTGCACCCATTAACATGTTTTATTTACCAAGAAAACATATAAAACAATCAATCTTTATTGTATGCATTATCATATTTTCTCTACCAAGAAAACATATAAAACAATCAATCTTTTACTGCATGCATTAACATATTTTCCTTTCCAAGAAAATATATAAAATAATCAATCTTTTCAGTGGATGCATTAAAACATTTTCATTACCAGGGAAACATATAAAACATTCAATCTTTAACTGCAGAAGGCAACCACATGATATTTTCCAACCGTTTAATAAAACACAGCTTATCATTCTCTATAAAGAGTGCAGTTACTTATCTGACGGAGTAAAAACACCGTGCCTTGCGGCGGAGGAAGCTTGGAAGCTATAACGGTCAGCACCCCATTCTAACAGGCGGTAGAAATGGGCTCTACGTTGTGTCAGCAGACACAGTGAACTCTTCTCATGAATTTTTACTCGTGCTCCAGGCCAGCATGAAACAATAAGCTCAGTTCCTTTACTGTGGCAGGATTAAATGGCTCTTCTTCAAGCCCGGAGAGTTTCACTTGCTCTCAAAACAGAGTAGACCGAATCCAATATAATTAACATCTGAGCAGTGTTATATATCAAACACGAACAGGAAATGCAGGAGTCATCACCGAACCGACCCAATTCTGATAAACAAATTGAGAAATATTTGCTGACTAAAAAATGGCGATTAAAATCATTCGGTGATTAAGAAAAAGAAAATCGTATTAACCGTTCCAACATTCCCCTTATGAGAACGTCCAAAAAACTGTAAGCCTCGCTCCTTATTCCCTTCATTTCTCATTCAGTTTCCGAATACCAAGAATCAATTTCATAACTAACTCTTAGCTATTTCATAATTGTTTAATTTACACTAAGTTATTACTGTAGGGATATTACATACTCCCCCTCCTTAACAAGAACACTGTCCTCGATGTTCATCTCTCGTTGGGAACTTGATATTTTACTCATGGTATAATCATCTAAACCGCACAAAAGGTGATCCTTCCTCTTTACAAGCAAAGATTTCATTCAAGAAATGACAACAACAAATTAGTAATGATATAATCATAAGAAAGATCAGTATTCATAAGCATTCATAACTGCAAAAATATGCAAGTTCTAATTGTCAATGCTTGGCCCTTATTCAAATTCAAAAACCAAACTCTATATCAACTTACCATTACTTACCATCTACTCTTGAAAAACATGAGCACTTCCGCATAAGCATTTTAATAGTGGTTGGACAACCCATCAACCCTCCATGGTAAGTAATCCTATAATGTATGACAAACAAATTCAATCGCATTAGTCACAATATTCTGAGTCAAATGAGATACTTTTAACTATCAATCAATTGTGCAATGTTAGATGATTTTTAAATCACAGTACTTTTACAAGTACATTGAAGAGCTCATCACTGCTCCACAAGCACACTGAATTAACTCTCACTAAAGACATCCATAGTGTACTTCTAAAAGTACCAAAAGAGCACCTAGCTCTCTAATCATCAAACAGTCAATTACTGCATCAAGTGAAAATTGCCTTAGCCCCTACTAAGACGTGCACAAAATTAATAATACAATAAAGGAATTTAAAATTTCCAATAACTTCTTATTGAGCACTAAGCTCATTTCCTATTGAATGTGCATGAAATTTTACACATCTATGTATGAAATTCATTTACTAACATAACATATAACTGATTAGTTAATTTCTCTAGCTATAAGAACCACAATAGGCTAAAGAATTCCCAACCCAAGGGAACTGGTTTCCACAACCTGATCGAGTCATTTCCACATCCAGGCAGTTTCTTTGTAGAGACCTTACCAGGTCTAACACGGAATTCCACTGGCCAACCAGCTCAAGAATTCTAGGGAGAGGAAATCTGGGCAAACAAGTACCATCAATCCCTCCGGGCAGGTAACTGCCATCAACCCATATCCGGGCAGACAAGTACCATCAACTCCTTCGGGCAGGTAACTGCCATCAACCCAAGGCATTCTAGCCTTTCACAATCCGGGCAGACAAGTACCATCAACCCTTCCGGGCAGGTAACTGCCATCAACCCAAGGCATTCTAGCCTTTCACAACTATCTGCAACTGTCTAGCATGCTAAATTTCTCTTTTATCACCATCCCCAAAGTAATTGACATAATGAACCATATAATCATTATCATTAACGAAACAAACATGCATGTATAGGATGCATCTACACTTAACCCTCAACATGGGTTCACAACATCTAGATTGATAGGAAACACAACTGACATACATGGTGTATGGATTCTGATTTCCAAATAACACAATCATGCATATCATATAACCTTATTCTTTCTCATTTATGATTGCAATTCTCATTGCAACATTTTACATGATGAGTTTTCTTGTTGCCATTAAGCTACCACTACTTAATCCCATTAGTAACATTAGTTATACATATGCATCCTTTTAACAAGTATTCACTTCCCTAATCTTTTAGTTTGCGGCACAATACTATCATGCATAAAAGTATATGCAAATATTCATTACTGTATAGATGTCAACAATAGTTGAGCTAACAATCTAAACATTTTCAAATTTCCCTAAATGTATTGCCATCAACAGACCAATACATGAAGTAACTACCATAATCAATTGTTTTTGATTTGTGATAAACTTAAATCAAATTCAATTCATGCACATAACTGCTATTAGTTAGTCAACAACACTAACCAATCACAACTACCAATCATCTTAATGAAACCATGGCAAAACTTAATCAAAATTAGTTATGACAATCAAGTCTCGCTGCTTGACTCATTGCATGTTTTCAATATCTAAGGGGTTCTTCTAATCTCCTTTTAAAACAATTTGTCATCCTATTCAAGGATGTTCCCCATAATTTATATTCATGCATTGCCTCGTTAAATTTCGTTCATTGTAACTTCAATCTTGTTCAATAAATGCATCAATGTTATTGCCATATTTGCAAATCAAAAGTTGGTAGTTGATTGTCACTTTCCTCAATGAGTGTTCAGTATTGTTCATAAGTGTGACACGAGTTTTATTGTCTTTTATCCTCATCAGGAATCAATGTCATGAACATAGTTATGCAACAACTTTTTTACTTACTACTCAAAGCAGTTTAAACACGAATCACACTTATCATGCCGAAAGTAGTGTACTACGTAAATCAATATGTGAATGGTTAAACTCATACCTGAGTTAATGCCCACTGACGGCGTACCTCAATTTCTTTTCCGCTTACCAATTCCCAAAGGCGCCAGTGCTGCAACCTTTAGCTCTGATACCACTTGTCACATACCCCGGTAACCTCGCATGTAAAAGCAGGGAGTCAGAATTTTTTATACAAATTACCCACAAGTAATTATCAAATTCACAACTCCACCATTTCTTATTAAGTATTACATATAATGTTCATTAGTACCTCAAGTAAATTGCAATAGAACACAATACGTTGTATAACCATTAACCACCACTGTGGTAGTGTAATAACATAAACTGTCTCATGAATCCTTGCATCCATTTCATGATTTGCTTCACCATATTAATTAATCTCATACTTGGACTTTATGGTTATCACATCAAATAAAGAAACATCATCATCAAGGATTCAACATCATCCAACTAACACAAAAGGCAATCACACCATTGAAACACCGATATACCCTGGAAACCCCGTAGGGTGAAAACCAACAAACGTTTAATCTTATTATTAAACGCTCGTGATGGATTTCACCCCTCACTCAATGGCTTATAAGGGATTCCATCCCTTAACCATTGTTATAAAATTATTGCATTGAATTATCTTTACGTTGTCACATAACTAGCTAAAAGCTAATACATTTTCCATGTAATCTTTTACTTACATACCGCCACAATGCAACATTCCTTGTGGCATGATTGTTCTAGCAATGTACGATCCTGCAACTCAAACTCATCTGCATGGACCATTAATCCTTTTCCTGCCACAAAGTTAAACATCACTTTCCTTTGGCACCATCCGCCATCGTTTCCTGTCAATGTAATCGTCAACAAGCTTGGCAACAAGATTAGATACCATATTAATCAATCAATAAGCAACCTCTAAAAGAGATCTTTTAACTTCTACTCGTGCATGAGCAAGCATGACATACTATATAACTAGTACATTACTCAAGTAAATATTTTTTTACCTCCTCAATGTTTATTTACACTAATGCATAATTTTCTTAAGAGTTCCAACCCATTAGTTCTACTAACATGTATAACACAATCGTTATATCTTCATACATGTAATAAACTGCTATTTCTATGCTTAAGCACATATGTTCTTTTCACATAGTTATTTTTCGAGAACTCAACATAGTCTCTCTAACATACAAAGAACATAACTCCACATCACAATGACTATTCGTTGTGCATCCCATAGCATATCATATTAGCCCTTCTTTAATGTATGCAATACATATTCCCTTCACTAGAATACTACCATAATTTCATACAACAAACCACATACTTCTTTCTTAAAGGAAGTTGTTATAACCTCATTTCTCTATCTTCCTATATGATGGTTTCTCAAGCTTCCCTTTCAAGAAATTATTAAAGATATCCATCTTTATGCATAAAAATCAAGATACAAAAACAAGGTTTACTTATGCATCCAAAATCAAGAAATCAACACAACTCATCTAACAAGACAATCTCTTCAAGAGATTATTGTTTTCAAGAAAGTTAACATGATCACTTTCTCTATGTACACACAGACTCATATTTCCAAAGTCACAATAGCTACCTTTATGTGCATGCAACATGTGTTTTTTCCTAACACAATTACTTTTACTTCAATGCACATAGTATTTTCATGAACAAGTATGGATTCTTGCCCTTGCATGAACACTATTCAGTGTCTTTTAAGGAAAGAACCTCTAATTTTATTTTCAAGAAAACTCTCATAAAAGCCTTCATCTTCATACATGAAGTATGCACTCTTTTTCCGAAAAGAAACTATAGAAATGAATATCTATGTGCCTAGAAACACATCATTAGCTATTTCTATCATGCATGCAATGCATAATCATTTCACAAGAAACTTAGAGATTAGCTAGTATCCCCATGCAATAAAGCATAGATCCCTTCTCATTAAAATCCCACTTAACTGCTATTTCTTCTATAAGCGCTCATTAAAATACTTTTTTTACCAAGAAAACATATAAAATATTCAATCTTTTACCACATGCATTAACATATTTTCTTTATCAAGAAAACATATAAAATAATCATCTTTTACTGCATGCATTAACATATTTTCTATTTTCTTTACCAAGAAAACATATAAAATAATCATTCTTTCACTGCATGCATTAACATATTTTCTTACCAGGGAAATTTATAAAATATTCAGTCTTTAACTGCACCCATTAACATGTTTTCTTTACCAAGAAAACATATAAAACAATCAATCATTATTGCATGCATTATCATATTTTCTCTACCAAGAAAACATATAAAACAATCAATATTTTACTGCATGCATTAACATATTTTCCTTTCCAAGAAAACATATAAAATAATCAATATTTTCAGTGCATGCATTAAAACATTTTCCTTACTAGGGAAACATATAAAACATTCAATCTTTAAGTGCAGAAGGAAACCACATGATATTTTCCAATCGTTTAATAAAACACAGCTTATCATTCTCTATAAAGAGTGCAATCACTTATCTGATGGTGTAAAAACACCATGCCTTGCGGCGGAGGAAGCTTGGAAGCTATAACGGTCAGCACCCCATCCTGACAAGCGGTAGAAATGGGCTCTACGTTGCAGTTAGCAAACATAGTGAACTCTTCTCATGAATTTTTACTCGTGAGCCAGGCCAGCATGAAACAATAAGCTCAGTTCCTTTACTGTGGCGGGATTAAATGGTTCTTATTCAAGCCCAGAGAGTTTCACTTGCTCTCAAAACAAAGTAGACCGAATCCAATATAATTAACATCTGAGTAGCGTTATAGATCAAACACGAACAGGAAATGCAGGAGTTATCACCGAACCAACCCAATTTTGATAAACAAATTGAGAAATATTCGCTGACTGAAAAATGGTGATTAAATTCATTCGGTGATTAAGAAAAAGAAAATCGTGTTAATCGTTCCAACATTCCCCTTATGAGAACGTCCAAAAAATTGTAAGCCTCACTCCCTATTCCCTTCGTTTCTCATTCAGTTTCCGAATACCAAGAATCAGTTTCATAACTAACTCTTAGCTATTTCATAATTGTTTAATTTACGCTAAGTTATTACCGTAGGGATATTACATTTAACAACTCTAACTTGGATTTACAAAAATCCTTGCCGGATTTTCTCTAAATATGACCGGAATTACATAACTTTCCGAGCAACTCCTCCCCCTCATTAGACTATGAGATAAAGCAACATGTAAAAAAAATTATCAAATGCAAATAATCTTTGGTCAAACAAAAAATTAAATATTCATTAATTCAAGCAAATTAAAAAAATTGTGAAGCATGGCAGGACTCTCTCATTTTCAATTTTACATGTCCATTATTCACCCCGCAACGAGGGAGCGTAGTACAAAATTCAAACCCAAGATCTCCGGTTTAGTGAGACTTCATTCCACGACCATCACCACTTAAGCAACCCCAAGGGAATAAATAAATTAAAAATTTTAATTATATAATTACAACTTAATTAAATATTTAAAAATTCTACATAACTTTTAAAAATATATATATATTTTATAAC
>APFE031078675.1:0-14791 GCA_000404065.3 Pinus taeda | reverse complement strand
AGGAGCTGACATGTCTAGTGACGGGGATGTCATGCTGCTGAGATGGTCCTCCCTCCTCGTGAACAACCTCAGGATGTGGGAGGGGTGATGATGTGAAAAGTTCACGAGATATGAACTCCTCCCATGAGATGCCTTGCTGAGCCAATAGATGTAATACTACAAGCTGAATCAAACCATAATGGTAAAGGCTCCTATACTGCTGTGCCGGGCTCTTCCTTTGCATTATAGACACCATCCTCTCAATGTTCTGGCAGAAGAAAACCGGGATGTTCATCATCCGTACCCGTGTGAAGTGCATCAATAGGCGAATATGGTACGAATATACCTGTGAAAATCTGCCCTCACAGGTAAAATAGAGCATGATGAGCCTCATCATGGGAGCATACTCACTCCTGAGAAATCTGAAGGGAAACACACCTGTCAAGTGCCTCATGAGTGCTGGTCTAATGAAAGGCTCAAAATGAACACTGTCCAACACCTTGTGCTTATTCCATACCTCTCCGACATTAGGTATCCCTGTGGACTGTGCAATCATCTTGGGTGTCAATGTAAAGTCCACCCCGGCAAGGTTGACATGTCCATCATGCAAATGTAAAACAAATAGGCGAGCTAACTCTCTGTGATGCTGAATTTGAGAGATCCTCTCGCAAAACTCATAACAAGACATATACTGGAAACATGAAACTGCCATAGGACAAGCCTGTAAATCTGTCAAAGAAGTGGGCTCCTCTCTCTTATGATAACCACCCTTTCCACCCTTATGAGGCCTCCTTTGTACCTCAATCTCTGTCGCTGATGCCTGGTCATCACTCTACTCATAGGTTTCAGTTTCTGACATTGTTTAAGGAGCAAAGTGGCCAAAATGTACTGTTGTTTCTGCCTTGCAAAATGCTGATCTATATGCTGTTTCAAGGGGACAAGGAGCACGACGGGAATGTTAGGGGAGGGATACTTTTAAAGGGAAAATGGGAGTAAATATATAAAACAGGGATTTTAGGGAAAAAAAATTGCAAAATCATTGCATTTGCATCATTATATACATTTGTTTACATGGGTATAATGAGAGGTAGGGTTAGGGCTTGATTTTTTATTTTTTAGGGAAGAGAGGTAGGGTTTAGTTTTTCTTTACAAATTTAGCAAGGGAAATTTACATGGAATATCAAGGAAAAAGAAATCGGAATGGGGAAAAAATGATTACAAGGGAATACCCTAAAACAGCATAATACGCTAGGCATATTTTACAATTTTAAACCACAGCCACATAAAGCTTTTTCTCTTGCACAATGAGATCTTTAAAAATGTATTCATGATGTCTTTAACCATAACAAGCAGCAATTTGTAAGTTGGAGGGCCTACCTTAGGCAATTTGGCGATTTTGTTGGCTCCTTGGATGAATTTGCAGGCAATTTTATAAGGAGGGCGCTGACGGGTCGCGCGCCTCACCCAACGGGTCACGCGCCACTGACGGGTCGCGCCCGTTAGAAATTAACACTATTGGAAGGCGCTTGACGGGTCGCGCGCCTCTGATGGGTCGTGCGCCTGGTCTGACGGGTCGCGCGCCTGTCAAGCTCACAATCTCAGCTCGAAATCACTTGCAATATCTTGCTCAATGACTTGGATGCACAATGAGGGTCGATGGAGGGAGATTGGGCTTTTATAACTTTGATTTGAATTAATTTCATGCCCAAACCCACTTTATAATGTTTTTCTTTGACACTTTATAAACTTGACTTTTTCTTGGTTTCCTTTGTCCTGAAATTGACTCATTTAATGCTTTTGCTCGATTCTTTTTGCAGGGATATCATCTGAGGGATCTTGGAAAGGGAGCCAGGGTTACATGCTATCCTTGGAAGTTTTTTGAAATTTCATCACTTTTTACAAAAATTTTAAAAATGGCCTTGGCTTTAAAAACAGAGTTTTTAAATCCAAGGTAAAAATTAATTGTACAAGATAGAAATTTGCGAAGAAACACCTTTAAAATCATCCCTCTTGCTTGCTTGAACATTTATTGACCTTCAGAGACATGACCTTGAAGACGAACTTGACCAAAACCTTAGACCTAGGAATTTGACCTCAAGACAAGACAAGACAATCTTGAAAGATTTTAATGACTGAAATTACTTTGGTCCAGTAATGCCAAGAGGGGGAAAAAGACACCATCTCCTCCATCAGGGTTATGGCATGCCAAATGGGATGCAAAAAATGACACTGATGAGACACCTACCTATGCAAATGCAAAGAGCTTTGATCGCTGATGGAGGGCTACTAGACCGACTCTAACAGTATCAATGGCTTTGCTCTCGTAAACAATTTATCACTAGGGAAATTTTTGCGGAAGAATTGATAGCACATTATGAGGATACAAAAAGAAACACTTTTTTTAGTCAATTGATAAGTCTCAAACAAAAGGGTTCAATAATGGAGCACATTGAGGAGTTCCAAAAATTGAACATAAGGGTAAAAGATATTCCAGAGGAGCATAGGATTGATGTGTTCATAGGGTCTTTAAAGGATAATATCCAACATGATGTTCGCCTTTGGGAACCTGATTCATTAGAGAAGGCATTCAGGTTAGCAAGAAAAATGGAAAGCAAAATTATGGCAACCAGGAAGCATACCACTCACAACTATAAAGACGGAAGTGTTGTTGCCCCTAGTCTTCCACAACCTATAAGGTTGACACCACAACAATTGGAAGAAAAAAGAGCAAAAGGGCTTTGTTACAGTTGTGATAGCAAATACACTAAAGGTCATAGTGTGCTGAGAAGAAATTATTCTACATAGATTGTGAAGAGGAAGAAGAAAAGGAGCAAGAAAGGTCAAAAGAAGAGGATATACTCCAAGAACAAAGCCTAGATAAAGAAGAAATGAATCCGACCATATCTTGTAATGCATTGGCTGGAATTACCACTCCTCAAACCATCAAGATAGAAGGACAAATCAAGAAGAAAAAGGTAATAGTGTTGATTGATTCAAGAAGTACCCACAATTTTTATTCATTGTAAGATAGCAAAAGAATTGAATTGCTTCCTATATCCAGCACCAAAGTGTCAAGTGATGGTTGCAAATGGAGGAATGATAAATTGCTCTAGAAAGTGCTATAATATCAAGCTATCCATGGGAGAATATGTATTGAAATGGAATTGGTGCTGTTTTAATGCAAGATGAAAGACCCCTTGCTTTTGAAAGTTGTCCAATCAAGGGAAAGTATTTACACAAAGCTATTTATGAGAAGAAAATGTTGGCAATACTACATGCACTTAAGAAATGGCGACCCTACCTAATGGGAAGACACCTCAAGGTAAAAATGGATCATGATAGCCTTAAATACTTTTTAGAACAAAGATTATCCTCTGAAGAACAACAAAAATGGGTCACAAAGATGTTGGGTTATGACTTTGAAATCATATACAAAAAAAGGAAGTAAAATGTTGTGGCAGATGCACTCTTAAGAAAGGATGAGGATGTGGAAGCATTGTTGTGCGCCATTTCTGTTATCCAACCAGATTGGATAAACGAAGCAAGGGAGGAATAGAAGAATGACGAAGAAGTGTGGGAACTTATTCGAAAGTTACAACAAGATTCTAGTACATCTGATACATTTAGCTAGAAAAATGATTCATTATGGTACAAAGATTGCTTATACCTCTGTAAGAGTTCCCAACTCAAACAAAAGATTCTTCTAGAATTGCACGCTTCTCCCTTAGGAGGGCACTCAGGATTTTTAAAAACTTACCACAGCGTTTAGAAGGAATTTTTTTGGGATGACCTTAAATCAGATATTCAAAAGTTTGTGGCCGAATGTTTGGTATACCAACAAAATAAAGCTGAAACAATTAAGACACAAGGTCTATTACAACCTTTATCCATTCCAAGCCAACGTTGGGAGGAGGTTTCAATGGATTTTATCATAGGTTTACCCAAGTCTCAGGTAAAGAGTGTCATCATGGTGGTAGTTGACAGACTTACCAAGTATGCACACTTTTGTGCATTATCACATCCATTTAAAGCTAGTACAATTTCTACAGCATTTATAGAAACAATTCAAAAGCTACATGGAAACCCAAAGATTATTATACGTGACAAAGATCCCATTTTTACAGGAAATTTTTGGACAGAATTATTTTCTTGTCTTGGTACTCAATTATCTCATAGCTCATCTTATCATCCTCAATCTGATGGCAAACAGAGATAGTAAACAAATGTTTGGAAGGATATCTTCGTTGCTTTGTATCTAATAAACAGACACAATGGGTTAAATGGTTGCCTCTGGCTGAATGGTGATATAACACTTCCTTCCATATTGCAACAAAAATGACCCCATTTATGGCACTTTATGGATATCAGCCACCATCCATCACATCATATTTAGGAGAAAATTCTAAGGTTCAAGTAGTGGAACATCACATCGAGCATCAACAACGAGTTCTCCAACTCTTAAAGGATAACCCTGTGTTGGCGTAGAATAGAATGAAACAATAGGCAGATCAACATCGCAATGAAAGAAGTTTTCATGTAGGTGATTGGGTATTCCTACGACTACAACCATATAAAAAAATGTCCCTCGAGCAAGCTAAGAAGGATAACAAATTGTCACCAAAGTATTATGGTCCGTACAAGGTGTTTTAAAAGATTGGTACTATGGCATACAAATTGGAGCTTCCTGCAGCTTCTCGAGTGCACCTAGTTTTCCATGTTTCATCTTTAAAGAAGGTTAGGCAACAAGCTCCCAGTTCAAACAATATTGCCAGAACTTGACGAGGAAGGAAAAAATATATTGGAATCAGAAGCAATCATAGAAACAAGAACTCGACAACTACGAAATCGATACATTTCAGAGTATCTCATCAAGTGGAAGAACTTATCCGCTGAAGATTCCACATGGGGGGGTGAGAATTTTATACAGAACCATCCAAAACTACTCAAGCATTGAGGACAACACTTTTTTGAAGGAGAGGGGCATGTTAGGTCCCTATAATACTAGTGATGCCCCCATTAATATTGTACTTGTATCCCTTATTAATATTGTTGTGCCCCTATTGTCCCAATATTGCTATTAATGTGCCCCATAGAATCCCTCTATTGTTATTTTTGTGCCTTGTATTATTATTGTTAGGTTGGCTTGGCTATATTGTGACCCCTTAGACTCCTATATATAGAAAGGAGGTTTTGTCATTTGAATCATCCAAGAATTGTTCTTTTGTGTTATGTAAAGGAGGTTGCCCCCTCGAAGAGGTTGGACTCTAAGGCATTCAACAATATTTTCTATCCTTTTGTGAGTTAGTTTCATAACATTTTGTGTGATAATTCGCTTACGTAGCATTGTTTCTCTCCGATTGAGAATACATAGAGGTTTGACTATGAACTCTTAATCTGGTTCAACCTAGAATCACAACATCAAGGCCACTGTTAGATTCCATCAATCATTAATTAAATTTTTTCATAAAATTCATCTCACTTTATTATATTACCTGCACATCCTTCCAATGTATCTTATGCCTAGTGTCATGTATGTACTTATTCAACACAAAAGCATGAAACATAGTATGCACACATATATGACTAGGTAGAGCTAACTGATAGGCTATTGGGCCAATTCAGGTAAGTATTTGGAAAGGGACACAAAATCGAGGAGCCAATTTAGCATAGCCTCCCCACCTCAATGTGCTTCTTTTTTGTTTAACCTGTATAAAAACATGCTCTCCCACCTGAAATTCTTTGTAGGTTATTTGCTTGCCTACATAAAAATTTTTTCAATCTTGAGCAACTTTCAAATTCATTCTACTTTCTTTACAATATGCTTCATTTCTCTTAATATTTCAAGCCCTAATATTAGTTTGTCCTCAAGACCATTACATTTGATAGGAATCCTACATCTTAGTCCATATAAAACTTCAAATGGACTCATTTTCAAAGAGGTGTGGTAGTTATTATTATATGCAAATTCTGTCTGGGGAAGGATATATTCCCACTTGGTAGGTTGTTGCATAACACACATTCTTAGCATATCTTCAAGCACTATATTTACTCGTTTAATTTTCCCATCTATCTACAGATGTTTGGAAATTTTGAACTTTACTTGACTGCCTAAACTAGTGAAAAGAGCCTTCCAGAAAGCAAAGATAAACTTCTCATCCTTATTAGAGATTACCATTTTGGGTATTCCATGTAAACATAAATTTTCTCTCATAAAAATATCAGCAATTTGAACAACCTTGTAGGTTGATTGTACAAGAATGAAATGAGCATTTTTACTTAGTTTATCTACCACCACCACGATAGAGTCATTTTTCCTTTTTGACTTTGGTAAACCTGTAATAAAATCCATTATATAATTTTGCATTTCCATTCAAGAATGGGTAGTGGGCGAAGTAAACTCGTTGGATGTTGATGTTTAGCTTTTACCAGTTGACATTCTAGGCACTTTTCCAAGTATTTGGTCACCTCTCTATCGATTCCAGGCCATAAAAAATCTTTCTTACAATTGTAATTAGTTTCTAGTAACTGGGTGTTGAAAATGGTAACAAGAAAATCTTGATTTAATTTTCCCTTGAATTAAATTAGGAGAAAATTATAATCTCACATCACAAGACAATAAGAATGAGTTAAATAAGTTAGTTTCACTTATTTGGTTCAGTTAATTCGAGTTGAGGGTCTAACCTGAGTCATGTAGAGTGGCTCCTACTTTATAGGATCCCTAGTTGAATTTATTTTGATTTTTAATTAATTAATTCATTTAGTTTAACCCGATTAAAGTCAGTTAAACTAGTTCCAACTATTGGAGGAACTAGTAGGATGTCTAGCAGTGGGGTGCAACTTCAGTGTTTAAGTAGTTAACTGATAATTTAGCCATAAATAACTCATACATTTGTCATGTACAATTTACCCAGTTGAGATTAGAGTTCAAGGGCAATGTACTATCAATTATATAATCATCCAAATTGTACAGGTGGTGCATGTGGTCAGAGGACGACCTATCATGGATTGTGCAGTTATGGATGAGGAATTTCGCTAATTAATAGGGGCTAATTCCCAACGAAACAACACAAGGAAATAGGAGCTTGGCAGGTAACAGAATTGGTTAAGTATTAACTAGAGGTAGCTTGTGAATCAACGAGATAGACTATACTAATGGAGAGGTTGCTCAGGCTTGAGCAAGCATTATACCTCTTCTCTATTTTCTAACTAATTTCTCAATCATTTATTTGTTTCCGCTGATGAGTAGAGTAGAGTATATTCAAGTCTTTTGTTTTAGCAAATTACATAAGCAACTTGTGTTAGGATCCCATATTGTCCCTTTTTGACCATATATTTTGCTATTAGTCATCCTTTTCCAACCTATATTTTAAGTTCATATTATTACTTTAACCCATTTGTTCCAAAGGTACACAATATTTCTTCTCATTACTATACGTTTAATTATTTTACTTATAATTACGTTATCTTCATAGTTAATCATTGAATCAAATAGTTGCTGAAACAGTTAAAGAACGATGTGCAATCCAGGTTGCTGAAACAACCTGGAGACTGCATGATTACTTCTATAGTTGCTAAACAGTAAGAACGACACACAAATCCCATGGCTGAAACAGTCGTGATTTGCACAGCAACAGAAGAAGACCATCGAAGGAGTTGCTACACTGGATGTAACGACCACGATCCAAAGTCAACATTACTGTAACAACATTTTGTTGATGGGAAAACTGATTTCCCTATTTTTGTATATTGGGTTAAAATAGGACTTACAATGTAATCTATTGTAATAGATGTCTCCTCTTTAAAAAGAGGAGACATCTACATTGGAGGGGGGCAGACAGACTATGGGAAGGTCTAGCTGAAGGAACAGAACTGGAATCTTTTTGTAACATGACATATTGATGGATGAATAAAATATTATTCTGAACATTTCTTTCTAGTTCTCGTTTCTTGTGGAATCTCGTGAGGAGGACTAGGCCCACCTTCATCACAAGATTCACCCATTATATTTTTGCAGTGCGTTAAGTGTGTTTCTTTTCCATACCTTGTTAAAAGTTCTGTTTACTGAATGTTGCTTATGCATTATTGCTAAACTCTGTTTTCCAATTGATTGTTGCATTACTTAGTTCACCTACAGTTAGTTCATGAGTGCTTCATTGAAAATTGAGTTTACAGAGTGAGTTGGCAAGCATGGTAATCAGAAACAGGTGCTGAAGATTCCTGCTTTGGGAATAGGGTCATGTTCTCTGTTACAACATAGATAGTGTTTTCCTTTGCAGATTGATTCTTTTTTATTAGATTACTCTTTTAATGAAATTAAGCATTCTTTGGTAACTATCTACAATAGATTATTTTTGTTGTAACTCAAAGTGAAGCTTCAGTTTGCTTGGAGCAAGGTGTGACTAGTTTATTTATTACTACACCTTTATTGCTTTTGAGATTCAGCACATACAATGCGTAGTTGCCTTTGAAATAAACAGACTTCCCTGGGTTGACAATTTATGTAGCACTTAGTTGTTTGAATTAATAAACAATTAAAGTGACCAACAGTTTGAATCTACAAGGAATTTCTATACTGGGATGAGCAACATATGGAACTTTATGATATTCATCAAGAATTGGCTACTTAACATCTTGTTGGTTAGGAACATATATTCTATTTCCATAAATCAACATATTTTCATTATTAATATCATATCCTATTATATTTTCAGGGTTGTCTTCTTATTTTTCTTGTTTCCATAAAAAGTGATATTCGAGATCTCTTAGGGTTGCATCCCTATTCTAATAAAAAATAAATAATAAAATAAATAATAATAAATAAATAATAATAATAAATAATAATAAAATAAAAAATTAGCTGACTGTATGTGATTTCATATACACAATTCAATCTTCTACTTAAAGTGTCTGCAACCTGATTCTCCTTACCTTTCAATTATTTTATATCAAATTTGAATTAACTTTGAAAAGAAGTCCATCATTTTTGTTGGGGCATTAAGATTAGGTTACTTAAAGAAATTGGTCAAACTATTATGGTTTGTCATTAGAATACATTTATTTCCTAATAAATAATGTTGTCATAGCTTCAAAGTGTGGACTACCATAGTTAGTTCTAGATCATATGCATAATATCTTTGTTCATGTTCCTTAACTTCCAAGACTCATAGGCTACCACCCGACCTTCCTGCATTATTACACCTCTTATTTCTTCCTGACATGAGTTTGTACAAACCACAAATTCCTTTTCTCAATCTATTATTCTTAATAAAAGGGTTGTAGTCAACAAATGCTTTAGTTGATCAAATCTTATTGACATTTTATTGTCCAATTAAAAGTTTCCCTTTCTTATGTAACAAGGTTATGGGGTAAGATACCCTAGAAAATCCTTCTATGAAGTGGCAGTAATAGCCTACTAACCCAATAAATAATCAGATGTATTTTTGGTATCAGACCACTCCATGATGGTTTTAATCTTTTCCAGGTCTACTGTTATTCTTTCCTGGGTGATAACATGTCCTAAATATTTTATTTGGTCCTTATAGGATTCACATTTGATATATTTGGCATATAATTGATGCTCCTGTAAGGTTTGTAATACTATCTACAAATGTTTCCTATGTTCTTCCATATTCTTAGAATAAATTAGGATGTTGTCAATAAAAATCAACACAATTTTTCAAGATAAGGATGAAATATGATATTCATAAGACACATAAATGTGTTTGGCGCATTAATAAGCCCAAAAGGTAAAACTAAAAATTCATAATGCCCATAGTGAGTTCTGAATGCATTTTTACTTATATGCTCATCCATTATCCATATTTGATGATACCTGGAGCACAAGTCAATCTTATAAATATAATAGCACCTTTCACTTAATCAAATAGATCATTAATTCTTGGTAGTGGATTTTTTTTTTTATATACAAATTATCTAATTGTTGGTAATCAATACAAAGTCTCAGAGGGTCATATTTCTTCTTAACGAAGAGGACAAGGGTTCTCCAAGGTGATACATTGGGACGTATGTATTGCTTATCAAGAAACCCGTGTAATTAAATATTTATTTTTGTTATTCTAGTATGCTCATATGGTAAGGTGCCTTAGACAATAGGGAATCTCTTGGAATTAATTCAATATTAAAATCTACGTCTCGTTTAGGAGGTAGTCCATGAATTTCCTCTGGAAATACATCAGCAAAGTTTTGAACAATTGCTAGATTTTCTAATGTTGATGTCTTCTCCTTAGAGTTAGTGTACCCCACTTGAACTGCATAAATCTGACAACCTTTTATAATACATTTTCCTAACTGTGAGGTTGTGATTGGTCTTAGTTTCACGGGTCTTTTAATTCCTTGAAATTATTTTCTAACACCCCCTTCATTCAAGAAATTGATAATCTTATCCTTTCAATTTACAAGAGACCAATGTGTTGCCAACCAATCTATCCTAATTAAAACATTGTAGGTACTATTGCAACATTTTTTGGTTTTGGTAAGCTAGCATCAATTAGTCAAAAAATGAAAATATATTTCAAAAAATGTTAAGTTAGGATATGGACAAAAAGAATATTGAATCAAAAAATGTTAGGCATATTTTGATGAATAAGTCCATATCAAATAAAATGTTAGAATAGATGCCCTAAAAAAGGAAGGAAAAAAATAAAATGTTAGATTATAAATAAAAGGAAAAAATAATAAATTTTGAAAGTGTTGCAAATCCAAATGCCACTACTCTTAATCAAGTTTATTTTTGCAAATAAAAGTTGTGTGCAGATTACTTAAATGCCACACTAGTTCATACAATCCCATCATACAGTTTAATCATGATTAGATTTGATTTAAATTTTTGTCAATAGGTAGCAAATAAAATTGGCTCAATAGTTTAATCTGAGCCAATGGAAGCAATAAGGGATAGAAGTAGATTAATCATTAAAAGGAAAATATTGAGTTGTTAGTCTAAATTCACTCAAGTGACTAAGATTGTGAAAAAATGTTAGGAAAGTTAAGGGTAGGTAGACAAATGAAATACCATTGGAGCATGAAAGGATTTTTATCCTAAAGTCGGAACATTGCATAGATGTGCATATAATGACTGGTTTAAATTAAACATTATTTACAAAATATCAATGTTATGGTGTAATATCTGCACATTATCCATTCATTCATTGATACCCCACGCATGTCACATCCGTCATAAATCTTGACCCCATCATCACTATCTGCCACGATCTTAAACCTCACTCATGTTCTTCTTCATCCTGCTCACTCCCTTAAGATCCAATGGCCTACATCACTCCTTGGCCCTCCCTTGTCATCCGAACGTTATCAACGAGGGGTCCGAAGTCGGTAGTTTTGGAAACCACCTTCCAAAACTGCTTTCCCCCCATCCTAGTTATTTGAGACTTAAAATCCTGAAACATCTTACCACTCCAACTTACTCCCAAACGTGGTTTTCATTCAACCGTTTACCACCACTCCTACATTGTCGTCCACCTCCGCTCCCATGTCACTTCCTCTGTCCAATCAGATGTCGTCTCTTTCCCCATTATCCTTTAATTCACCACCCCTCACACATTAATATTCCACTTAACCGTTTATCAACCTCATTGGAGAATTAATGAGGATTTAATCATTAATTAATGGACCCGCTCCATCTTATTCATTATAAGCCCTAATTTTCATAAAACCGTTACACAGTGCATTCCCATAATTCACTGGATACTTGTTCTTTCTAGCCAGAATGACAAATTCATCATTCCACCAAATTTTCAATTATGTTCAGAAGCAAGCCGACATCCAGGTCTACCTAATCCATTTTCACTTACATTGTTATTCTCTTATCATTGTGTTTCAACCCAATTTTTCCAATTTATGTCACTTTCAACTTTGAATTCAATTAACAGAATGCCTCCTAAAGGAAAACAAGTTGCAGAAACCCCAAATCCTCTCATTCCTCCACAAGTTGACTTCCATCATACTCCCCTGGTTGACAAAGACTGTAAAATCAATGAGTCTTTGTCTGAATTTGATTTGTTTGAAATCTACTGCTGGATGGAGGATCAATTAGTTGATCAAACAAATGAAATAGGATTTTGGGACTCCCAACTTCCTCATTACATTTTCCCTCAAATACAAAGAGCACTTGAATTTGTCAGGAAATTCCATGAATCCTATGACCCCATTCAAAGAGCTATCATCTCACCTATAGGAGAAATTTTGTGCTCCATCAATGCTCATTCCATTGAATAAATGTTGCATGCCCCATCTACTGTGCCAACCCATCCATTTTCTCATGAAATCCTAACAGAATACTATCAAGAGCTATATTTCACTAAAAAAGATCAAACTCTAGAACTTTTCCTAGTTGTAAATAGCCCCCTGCCTAAAAGAAACCCTCCTTATGATTCATTTATATTCCCAGACATAACCAAGCAAATTATCACCATTCTTTCTTATCTTCTTGGTTACAATTAAGATCAATATGTAAATGAAGCCATCATTGGTTTCTTATCTATCTTTTCTGTTGGTTCCAAACCCACTGTTCGTTATAACTTTAGCCAATTTCTAGCTGAGGCCATTCATGAACAATTTGTCTAGTTCAATATTGAAGAGGTATTCGAGTATGCTTCAATACTTGTATATCTTTTTATATATTTTCAGGGTGACAAGTTTCCATTCACCTTGTAGAAGCTAGATGAAGAAGGAAACCAACAATCAATGATCTTTTGGACTTCTATGGGAATGAAGGAGAAGGAAGAAGTTACATATAAACAATTCATAGAATTGTTTGTTCATCCATCCATTAATCTTAAGAGCAGCACTCCAGTACCAAGAATAAGTGATGAAATTGTGAAAGTTTTACAGCTGGTTGATCAAGCCACAACAAGAGATTGGTATCTTTACCAAAATTATACAGAGATCAGAGTCTATGGCTGTGAGCTTCCACCCTAAAAGCTTCTTAAGTACCTCCCTATCATAATTTTTGCATTAGAATTTATTATGCACAGGTTAAATGCAGATGAAATACATTTTGTGGCTGCAAAGAAGAAATCACAATTGAAGCTAAAGTCCCAAGTTGGTCCATTCATCTATAATACTAGAACAGCAGGAGAAGAAGCAGACATGTTATTGAAGCTAATCAAGTTTAGCCTTAGCTTCACTTGGTCTTATGACCCAAAGGGAGTGATTTCAAAAATTCACTACATACCATCATATTGCCAGGCCTGAAATAGAGCAGTACAAAAATCAGTCAAAGTGGAAAGAGAACACCATTCAAGAAGCTGAAGAACAGGCAGTCTCTACTTCCAATGTACAAACTCCACTTGCACAAGAAAAGAAAGCTAAACGAGGGAGGGAAGAACAGTCATCCCCTACAACTGAAGCATCAAGTCAAGGTTTTATAATTTTACATAGAAAGAAGAGACCTAGGCTCTCTTCCAAGGTCAGTGCAACTGTTGAGTTATAGAAAACAACATTTTGATGGACTTGGAGAAACCCTCCCTATGACAGGTGTAAGAAATTCGGAATTTCCCTGAATCCTAAAAATTCTTTGTTTGCTATCAAAGAAGGTAAGATGTTAGTCCATATAATCTGAAAAGAAGGGGTGGTTATTGATCCCAAACGTGTTTCTGCTATAAAAACATTATCATTACCTAGAAATAAGAAAGAGATTCAAGCTTTTCTAAGCAAGATTAATTTTTTAAGAAGGTTCATCCCAAATTATGCTAAAATTGTGAAAGACATAACTGATATACTATGAAAGGATCATGAAGCTAAATGGAATATCTCTTCTACGTATGCATTTGATCAAATCAAGAAAGCTATCTCTGAATCTCCAACCTTGGCCAGCCCTGATTATACTAAACCATTCAATATATTTTCCTTTGCCTCTGAAACAACCCTTGCTATTGTTTTATTACAAAAGAATGAAGATTCCCTTGACCAACATATAGACTTTTTCAGTAAGGTTATGAGAGATGACGAGCTTAAGTATGACATAATTCAGAAGCAAGCCTATGCCCTCATGCAAACCCTCAATTCATTTAGGTTGTATGTCATACATTCACCCATTACTTCTTATGTTCCTAACTGTGCTGTAAAAATGGTTTTAACCCAACCAAACACTGATGGGAAGAGGGGTAGATGGATCACTCAGATACTGGAGTTTGATCTAAATATCAAAACCACAAAGCTAGTAAAGGGTCAAGGATTAGCTAAGCTTCTAGCTGAATCAAACTTTAAAGTGTTGGGCATCAACTCTGTTTTGGAAATATAAGGGGACAATCCACAAGAACCTTCCTAAAGTTCAGATAAGAAGAATCCACAAGAACATTCTATCTATGTAGAAGGGGAGAATCCACAAGAACCTTCCCAAAATCTGAATGAGAAGAATCCTCAAGAACCTTCCCATCATCCTAAAGAAAAGATTCCACAAGAACCTTTACCTTCAGATCAAACCATCTCTCTACACATTGATGAGAAATATCTTTTATCAAATTGGTATCAAGATATTGTAAATTTCTTAATCCATTTTGAATTTCCAGCATCATTCTCCCAAAGTCAATGTAAAAATCTCAAACTTAAAGTAGTCAAATATTGTATCATAAATGCAAATTTATACTGGAAATACCCACTCAATATCTTATTATTATGTTTAATAGAATCAAAGACTGAAGGGATCATTGATCAGTTTCATACAGGATTTTGCGGAGGACATTATGCTTGTAGATTTAAGAACCCCCCCTAAATTTATAAGTATAATAAATAGGCGAATCTCCATGGTATATAGGAAAAATGGAAGGCGATTTTATCA
>APFE031078666.1:56780-70966 GCA_000404065.3 Pinus taeda | reverse complement strand
AACTCACAAACACTAACAGCACTGCTCAACTAGCCAACTATCAGGAACTAGCAATGCATATCAATGGTGAGAGTTTAAATAGGAGAAGGAGTCTCCATGAATGGGGGAAAGGAGAGCTTATCACTAAGGAAGGTAGCACAATTGACAGAACTTCCACACCAGGAAAGGAAGGGCGGCATAAGCAAGGCCAGCAACCAGGTCTGGAGTCATTTGGAAGGCCGACTGTTGGAACAATTCACCCAATCTAGATCATCGCGGGCACAGAACTTAGCTTCAACACTGACATCGCAAGTGATCAGTGCAGATAGTCAGATCATCGCTGAAGAGACCACATAGCCCCACGTTGGTGACTAAAATCGAGCCATCGTGAGAATTAGGTGTACTTCCGCGCTAGCAACGTGGTTGGTCTGTTCATGAGCGCCTTTCAGCGCGTTTATTTAAACTAATAGTCGCGATGAGGCAGACAAATTTGGAAAAGTGGGTCAATTGGCAACTTAGGAGAGCATTTGTCTGTGATGTGCATGTTTGACTGGGTCACATGACACAGTGGAAAGAACTGGGTCTGAATGCGGTGATAAATTACTGTGTAACAGATGCCCCCTAAAGTATAAAGCCCGAGAGAGTGGGAGGGGTGAAATGCTTTACAAAACAACTGAGCTGGAACACCATCTGGAAGAACCTGAATGCTAGTACAATATCTCTGATAGTGGAGTACATGTCGTCTAGGCATGGACGCAGCCATCCAAAAGACATATAACTTAGGTTTGTGGTATGGACGAAACCATCCAGCTAGTGAGACCATGATAATGATAAAGGCATGGTCGTAACCATCCATGAAGACTCAGGTATGGTCGCAGCCATCCATCAACGAGTCATGTAACCAGAAACCAATCCACGCAGCCCAAACATATGTAATCTAAGTTCGGGGTCATGAACCCAACCGACGATAGTACAATTTCTAACATGCGAATAGAGGTACTGAAGTCGAGCATGAGAGAAAATCGCTTGATTACTGGTCAATGATGTAAACTGTTAACAAGCGTGAGAGAAACCACCAATAATGCCAATGGTTCTCAAGGTACTGTCTAGTACAATCCACGAAGTGTGAAGAAGGAGCTGAAGTCAAACACTCGTGGAATCACCCGATCGACGACCAATGATGCAAATCGACCGTTAGGTGCGAAGAACTTGCCATTGAGGCATGCAAGCTCCAAGGTACCAAAAGGGATCTCTAGATCAATCTCCTGGATAATGAGCTGATGTCGACAGGATATGACCCATCGCAGGAGGGCCATAATGTTTCCCCATTCAACGACATGAGATGAGGAACAAGTGGTAGATGGCGAAATAGAGAATCAGAGAAGGAGACAGAGGTGTGAACTGCAGAAGGATTATACTCTTGAACATGTCGGCGAAACGACTCCGGAGGTTGGCAGCATTCAGGTACCAAAGGATCAGAGGCTTGATGACAACGACATGGATCAGATGAAATGAGGCCTAAATGACAACCCAAACCCACGGAAGGCCAAATGACGATGTATGGATGTCCCAACCCGACAAGAAGTAGAAGTGTCGATGTTCAAGAGTGACTAGCTGCCATAGACAATCGATGATAAACCTGCTGTTAAATCCAACCTAGTAATATTTTAACGAGCCCTAGGGAGGAGAAGCTCGAGTCTCATCATGGTGACGAGTCCAATTTCATCAGGGTTTAATGAGTCTGACATAGGTAAAACTTGGAGTCTTTTTCATGTTTAGGGAGTTTGAAAAAGACACGGAAAAGAAAACTCCAGGGGGGGTCCTTTTTCGTAGATTTGTGTCTCTCGAGCCCGAAAAAGTATAAAATTATACTCGAAAGAATCACCCGACAATTATGATCGAGGAGTACTTTTCATGATTAGTGATCTCGACCTGAAAAAGTAAAAAAGTGATCGAAACCACGTCGTTTCTTAACCAATAACGAGCCTGAAATGACAAAATCTCGGTAATCTTTTCTTGTTTACATGGTCGGAAAAGAGCTTAAAGTAGACCCCCTCTCATTTCGTTTAACGAGTCGAAAGGGAAAACTTGGCAATCTTTTCATCTTTAAACGGTCAGAAAAGAGCTGAAAGCAGACCTCCTCTTATTTACTTTTAACGAGTCAAGAGGAACAACTTGGCGATCTTTTCATTTTTCAAGTTGGAAAAGAGCTTAAATACGACTCATCCTAGAGGAACGAGTGGTATAAAGGGTAGCAACTGGTTCCGGCAATGGTGGAACTGCTCAAAACATGTAATAGTCAAGAGGCTAGCTAATAAAACCACTCATCGTTGCGGTTCCTTAGGAAAGGAAAAACAACCAAGTGAAAGCATATGATCGGCCAAAGAGATGGTGGCAATGGAATGAAACAACCAAGGCTCATCTAGCAAAATTTAGCAGATAGACGACAATCACGAGATGTAAATCAAGTATGGGTTCATTTTTACACAAGCTTGAACCATGGAGAACTCTGCTTGGATTCGGTTTCATGTTTACACAAGCTTGAAACGAAAAACTATGCTTGTTATAAGTTCGCATGCCCCCAGCATAATGATGCAAATCGAGGTATATGCCCCCCAAGCTTCATTGCATTCAATGAGGTGGATGGAATGAAGGTTCACTTTCAAGATCTTGGAAAGACTCGACTTGGATTTTACGAGATCTTAAACAAAGACTTGATTTGGAAAGGGAGGTGTTTCATTTTTTAATGAGGTTGACACAGTAAAAGAACTATACTCATAACCCTTGGTTCATTTTTTAACGAGCTTGACACAAGACAAGGAACTATGCTCGTGACACTCGATTTCATTTTTTAACGAGGTTGAGATAGGAACAAACTATTCTCGGAACCTTAGTTCATTTTTTAACGAGGTTGACATAGGAACAAACTATCCTCGGAATTATCCGTGGTTCATTGGCCATATGAGAACATGGCTCCCAAGAGGTCTTCAATGGAAGCGATGCACTCTAGGAGGAATACATGTCATGAGGCATTAATGATAGATCAGGTTCCAATGTCCCCAATACATGATGTACGAGACCATCTGCATGATCATCAACAGAGGCAAAGACGGAACAGGTAGCCACATAATTGACCTGTGGCAAGGAAGGTACTGCTTGTGAGCAAGAACCGATAGGGGATGACTCCTGCACAGGAGGCACCAGGGGACTAAATAATGATAATTGATCTATGGTCACTGTTCTTTCTTCATGTGGAAAACAAACCACACGGAAAAGTGAAGAGATGAGGGCCCCCATGGCATAGACATAGTCACAGCCAAGGAGAAGACTAAAATCTAAAGCACCTTGGACAATTAGTATGTCTATATAGACAGTTTTGCCTCCCAAAGTAACAGGAAACTTTGGGAGGATCCCTAACGGTTGGCTGGTTCCTTCGTCAAACGCTAACAGATTTTGTGCGACCAGAACAAGCTGTGGGGAACCCATAGCTTGCCAAATAGTGGAAGGGATAAGACTGACAGATGCACCCTCATCAAAGATAGTGCCAGGTACTGCCTTATCATAGGCATGTACTGTAATCTGGAAAGGCATGTGGGATGGAAGGCAGAAGGTGGTGAAATGACTCCACTCGAAGGAAATGAGCGATCTACTTGGTGGGGGAATCTTATGATTGCCCCCTGCTCTATAGGAACCGAAGAAGGACCCTCTTGACTAGCAGGGATAGGAGGGTCATTTTCGGACTCAGGAGAATCTGAAGAGATGAGAAGAACATGAGCAGGATGCTCTTCCGAAACAGAGTGATCAACAGGTGGTGAACCCAAGTCGACACTCTCTCTGTCCAATGGTTGCTCTGGAACAGGCTTAGCACAGCCAGGTTCAGAAAGAGGAGGATGGGAAAGAGAAGAATCTAAGTCAATCTCTTGGTTAATGGGGAGAGGGTCTGAAGAGAGCCTCTGATAACCAACGGGAAGTTGGGGTGAAGAAGCTGTAAGACTTTCCAAAATGGCAGAAGCTTTATCCATGAGCGGACAAAGGTGAAGGGGATGGTTTCCTTCACACAGTCTACAGGGGAATCGAATCTTCCCTTTCTTCTTATCGTTGCCAGTTGATAGGGTAGCATCGCCATGAGCTTCAGAGGATGATGAGGGACAAGCTGAATCGTGAGACCATACTTCTAAGATCCTAGGAATGCCAGGACAATCACGAAGAAGATGGTCACCCTTGCATAATTTACAAGGAAACTTAACCTTCCGTGGAGGAGCAGAAGGTGGTCCGACCTGAGATGTACTCAGAGCAGTAGCTGTGCAGGTGGCCTCACGTTTATCAGACTTCTTCTTCTTCTTCTTCTTCTTCTTAGTCTCCTGGTTACTGGATGTGGAACTTTCACCAGGCGAAGGAGGAGAGGAGGAGGAAGAGACAGGGGAAGAAGGCGTAGGCTCAACCTTGGAATCATTGTGCCGTGGTTCGGACGAAGAAGACAGTAGAATAGGAGTCATGACGCTTGGGACCACCGAGGTTGAAAACAACCATATGGGCAAACCGATGGTTAACCCAGGCAAAGACAATGTTGCCATATACAGAGCACCGACATTTCCAATTGAAGGAAACGGACCAGGATTTCCATCTGGGGGAAAACCTTGGCCAGTAGACTTGGGGAATGTTGCCATCGAGAACGAGCCTAAAAAATGCTCTTATCACAACCAAGAACTCGAACTTTTACCAGGAATATTTCGTGGGTAGTAAATTTTATGACGTAGGAACAAAACTTGACCTTTTCATGTTTCAAGAGTCGAGAAAAGGACGAAAAGGTGACTTTATCTCTTTCGAGGTTTAAATGAGCCTGAAAGGACAAGTGCTCAGATGGACCTTTTCTTTTAGGGAGTCCGAAAAGGAACAAAAGTGACTACTCTGGAGAACTAGGCAAAAGATTTACCAAACAATCCGTAAAACTGCATATACACCTTGGCAATCGTATGAAAACCAAGGACTTTCCGTACGGCAGTCAATCTTCCCGAATGCTGTGTTCGGTGCGTTACAGTTTGTAAGGCGTTAGACACAACTTCCTATGGATAAAGGATGATAAACCTAGTGGGGTCTCCCAACATATACTCGACGGTACATGGGAGCACAATTCCGTACTAGACCACTATTGAGTCATAGAAGGAGGAATCACCCAACCTTGAGTGGAAACAAAAGTGACTAGGTTTAACGATGCCGAAGCACGTCTCTAGCCTAGACCTCTAAATAGTGTGCGTTATGTTTCAATGCGTTGTTAGATTCATTCAGTTCATTTTAGAGTTGATCTTGGATTATGTTTCAGTTTTCAGGCCCTACCGTATGTATACAATAAATCCTAGGATGTAGCTAAAATGAGTAAAGCATCTTCCATTTCAGTGAACACCTACCTACAGAAGGGTAGAGAGATCATTCCCAAACCAAGAAAACCAAGACAAGTGAATGCAAACACTAAGAACCACAATGCATCAATACACTAACCTCACGATGCATCGATACTACTAATGAAAGATTTAAAATTCGCTTTTCAATTTTTCAAACATGAAAATTCGTAATGCAAATGTACTTTCACTTTCATATGCTAAATGAATGCAAAGTTATGATTTTTTTTTTTTTTTGAATTCAAAGAAGCAAACAAGCAAGTGTGAACTGATCGATCCAAACAATTATGATCTATGCTTGGTAGCGAAGAAATCGAATCAACATAAAAAATTGGTTCAATAATCGACACTAAAAATCAACCAGCAAGAAAACAAGCAGCGAAAGAGGATGATGAGGGACGAGCCAGATCATTAGACCATGCTTCTAAGATCCTAGGAATGCTAGGACAATCACGAAGAAGATGGTCACCCTTGCACAATTTACAAGGAAACTTAACCTTTTGCAGAGGAGCAGAAGGTGTTCCGACCTGAGATGTACTTGGAGTAGTAGCTGCACAGGTGGCCTTACGTTTATTAGACTTCTTCGTCTTCTTCGTCTTCTTCTTCTTCTTCTTCTTCTTCTTCTTCTTAGTCTCCTGATTACTAGATCTGAAACTTTCACCAGGCGAAGGAGGAGAGGAGGAGGAAGAAATAGGGGAAGAAGGCACAGGCTCAGCCTTGGAATCAACATGTCGTGGTTCAGACGAAGGAGACGGTGGAACAAGAGTCATGACGCTCGGGACCACCGAGGTTGAAAACAACCATACGGGCAAACTGATGGTTAACCTAGGCAATGACAATGTTGCCATATACGGAGCACCGACATTTCCAATTGAAGGAAACAGACCAGGATTTCCATCTGGGGGAAAACCTTGGCCAATAGACTCAGGGAATGTTTCCATCGAGAACGAGCCTAAAAAACACTCTTATCACAACCAAGAACTCGATATTTTACCAGGAATATTTCGTACGCAGTAAATTTTATGACGCAGGAACAAAACTTGACCTTTTCATGTTTCAAGAGTCGAGAAAAGGACGAAAAGGTGACTCTACCACTTTCGAGGTTTAAATGAGCCTGAAAGGACAAGTGCTTAGATGGACCTTTTCTTTTAGGGAGTCCGAAAAGGAACAAAATATGCTACCCTATCAACTGGCAATGGTAAGAAGAAAGGGAAGATTCGATTCCCCTGTAGACTGTGTGAAGGCAACCATCCCCTTCACCTTTGTCCGCTCATGGATAAAGCTTCCACCATTTTGGAAAGTCTTACAACTTCTTCACCCCAACTTCCCATTGGTTATCAGAGGCTCTCTTCAGACCCTCTCCCCGTCGACCAAGAGATTGACATAGATTCTTCTCTTGCCTGTCCTCCTTTTTCCGAACCTGGCTGTGCTAAGCCTATTCCAGACCAACCATTGGTCAAAGAGAGTGTCAACTTGGGTTCTCCACCTGTTGATCACTCTGTTTTGGAAGAGCGTCCTGCTCATGTTCTTCTCATCTTGTCAGATTCTCCAGAGTCTGAAAACAACCCTCCTATCCCTGCTGGTCAAGAGGGTCCTTCTTTGGTTCCTGTAGAGCAGGGGGACAATCATACGATTCCCCCACCAAGTAGTTCGATCGTTTCCTTCGACTGGAGTCATTTGACCACCTTCCACCTTCCATCCCACGTGCCTTTCCAGATTACAGTACATGCCTATGATAAGGTAGTACTTGGCACTGTCTTGGATGAGGGTGCATCTGTCAGTCTTATGCCTTCCACTACTTGGCAAGCTATGGGTTCCCCACAACTTGTGCCGGTCGCACAAAATCTGTTAGCATTTGACAGAGGAACCAGTCAACCGTTAGGGATCCTCCCGAAGTTTCCTGTTACTTTGGGAGGCAAAACTGTCTATATAGACGTACTAATTGTCCAAGGTGCTTTATATTTCAGTCTTCTCCTTGGCCATGACTATGTTTATGCCATGGGGGCCCTCGTCTCTTCACTTTTCCGTGTGGTTTTTTTTCCACATGACGAAAGAATGGTGACCATAGATCAATTATCATTCTTTAGTCCCCTGGTGCCTCCTGCGCAGTTGTCATCCGCTATCGGTTCTTGCTCACAAGCAGTACCTTCCTTGCCACAGGTCAATTATGTGGCTACCCATTCTGTCTCCGCCTCTGCTGATGATCATGCAGATGGTCTCGAACATCATGTACTGGGGGCATTGGAACCCGATCTGTCATTAATGCCTCATGACATGTATTCCTCCCGGAGTGCATCCCTTCCATCCCATGAAGACCTCTTGGGAGCCATGTTCTCATATGGCCAATGAACCATGGATAATTCCGAGGATAGTTTGTTCCTGTGTCAACCTTGTTAAAAAATGAACTAAGGTTCCGAGGATAGTTTGTTCCTATCTCAACCTCGTTAAAAAATGAAAATGGGTGTCACGAGCATAATTCCTTGTCTTGTGTCAAGCTCGTTGGTGGGCCCCAGTATTGCAGCAATAATGCTGCAACTCCCGGGACTCCCTTCTTTAATTTTATCAACCCGGTTGTTCGTAACAAACTTGGAAGCGACGGTGCTATATGCACAAGTACTAGCTCTTGCCGCGGCTGTCACTTGATCAGCTGGCACAAGTCCACTAGGAGCTTAAGCCAACTTCTATGAGCTCTGAGAAGAAGCTTTTAAATGTGATGGATGAAAGCTAACTCAACAGAGGCTAATCTATTTGCAGAAAGAAGCGCAAAGCGAAAAGGAAATGTAAACCCTAGCAAACCCTAGTTTTACCGACTAACCCTACTGGTGCAAGAAAAATGATGAAAGCTGTAGAAAGGAATGCCATTGACTCTTAGAAAGGTAAAATGCTTGTGACTAAGCTACTTCTGAAGTGAAATCTGAAAAGAAACATCTTTTTGTATTTTTGAGTAAGTTGGCAGAATTATTGTGCATGTGCTTTAACTGTTTTTGACTGTGCAAAGGTGGATTGGCGAAAGAAAATGCTTGCAGGAGGTTGGGAAGGTTAGAAGAGGGCCTAAGGGGTCCCTAACACCCTTCCAAAGAGTTTCACAGTGATCGGATCTCAAGAAATAGCTTTCGTGAGCTTCTACAGGAAGTCTGCAGGGGTTCCACAGGATGTTCTGGAATTTCTACAGGATGTTCTGTAATTTTCTACAGGATGTTTCGAAAAGAGGATTTTGGAGGGTTGATGGAGGAAAAATGGTGGGAAAGTGGAAATGGAGGTTGGATAATGATGTTAAGGGGTCTAGGACCTGGTGAATGAGGCTAAGGAGTGATTGGATTCGTTCGAGGATGAAGGGAGCAATGATGCACAAGAATGTAGAAATTAGGGCAAAGTGGGGAAATGTGGCAAATGAAGGGAAAGAATCTAGGTTAGAGGACGAATCAGGTTGCATGGATGGAGTGAGGATAGATGAGGAGGTATTATAGATGCTCTGCACACTATTTCTCAAGACTGATCGAAGAAAAACTAGAAAAATCAGAGATCTAGCTATTTTAACCTAATTTGACCTAAATAACAACAAAGAAAATGAACAACAGTTTATCATGTGAAATAGCTATGCAAACTAAGCAATCATGAACCTGAGCATGTAACCACAACTAGTATCAACTTATGCAAATGAGAATCTAACACTAATAATTGCATGATGAAGCAAAGACAGTGTTCTTGGTGGCAGCAAGGACACCTTGGTCTCAGCTCATGGTCCCACTGAGAGAGATGTGAGATTAGAGGTGCTTGATAGCCTTTTTCTGAAAATATTCTCTGTTATTAACCTGTCAAATCAATCTGAACATGAAAATCCTTTTTAATCTGTCAAAGCAATCTAAATAACAAAACAAGATTTAAATCTAAATAGCAGATTTTATTCTAAGAATGCAGCAAAAACACATCAAGGTAAGCAAATGAGGTACTGGGTACTTGGGTTGGGCCCAACCCTAAGAGCTACAGCATCCTGAGAAAGATTAGAGCTGGCGCAAAGCTGGATTCATCTTTATTGCTCAAGAAATAATAGTTACATCAAAAACTGTCTACAAGAAAAAGCTCGAAAATGTGCTGAAATGCAGAGCTAACCTACTGCCTAAAAAATGACTAAAATCGAATTACAAACTAGCTAACTTCTGCCAACAAAGTGACTAACTGAAATGAGGCCCTAAGCCTTCTTATTTATACAAATTGAGGACCCCAACAGTCCTCCTAAACTTTAGGAACTCGACTGCCAAAACTTGTAGCTAACAGCAACTTTACTAGCCCTTGCTCGGTTGCCCTTGTGATAATCGATTTGGTGGCCCTTGAACTCCGAGCTGATGGTGGAGAATTCGAGGTAAGGGCCCATAAATGAAGGGGACACCTTCCTAAAAATCCTCTCCACGAATTTGGCTGCCAAGTGGTCATTTAAACCTTTGATTTTGTCTCAAAATTGACCAAAAAGACTACACAAAGCACATATTAGACTTGTTGGTATAATGACTAACCCAATTCACTCTATTAGCATAAATATAATAAAAAACATGCAATAAACTAATGAGAATGGTGGATTAAGTCGAATTAGGAGGCTGAATGAGCCCATATAATTATCCATTTTTGGGGCTCATCATCACCCCCTACTGAAAGTGTTGCTCATCCTCTGAGCAACTAATCTATCTCTTCATCTTTGATGGCCCTGGTGGCCTCCCTATCATGCCAAGCTTCTGAAGTGATGTCCTCTTCTCGGTCATGAAACCATGCTTTTCTCTCTACTTCTTCCCACTGCCTGTGCTACTTTTCTTGTAGCAGTTTTGTTAGCGCCTCAACCTTAGCCTGCAACTTGTCCTCTCTTTGCTGTTCATCAGATGTTTCCTTGCTTTTCCTTATTCCTGTGATTGTTTGGCCTCCTTTTCCTCCAATTTGTCAGTCTCTCTTAGCTTAGCCCGAGTTTCCTGTAGAGAATTCTCAGCTTCCTGTAGAACTGTCTCAACTTCCTGTAGAGAGGTCTTTGTGTCCATCATTTCAATCCTTTCTCCCCAGGTGGACGTTTTTGGGCTTCCTCGTTCATAGGTGATGGATGCCTTTGAAGGAGATTTTTCCTTTTGTTTAGCTGTGGTGTCCTCAATTGTAATTGGCTCCTTTTACTGTGGTTGGGGTTTGCCAGCTTTTATCCACATGCTCCTTCTTGCCTTAAAGTACATGGAAGGCTCCATTTTTCGCTTCCCTTTTTGTTTAGGAGATGTGCTTAAGGCAACCAGCACAGCTGCTACCTCCCTGGCCAAAATCTCAGGTGATTTCTCCTTTTGCTGCTCTGTTTTCATGCTTCTTGCAGAAACTGTTTCCATGCTTCCTGTAGAAAGTCCGGTGTCAACTGTTTCGGTCTGCTGTCACCGATATCTCATGGTGTGTCTCTTCCTTCTTTTTTCCTCTTCTTTTGTCTTCTCTGCCTCTGTTAGCTTGCTCCCTCACGCTCTGTTTTCTCTTTCTTCTCATCTTGTTTAGTTTCTGCCTTCTCTGCTTTAGTCTTTTTCTTTTCTGTTCTAGATCTTCCTTCTCATCTTCTGTTTTGATTTCCTCCTTTGTTTCAAGTTCTTCTTTCTCCATTTTGGTCTTTTCCTCTTTTTCTATTTCCTCCTCATCTTCCCTTGCCATATTTCTAAAAATCTCTCTATCATAATGTGTGGTGACTGCTGGAAATGTTCAGGTGAGGAGGGAGGAAACAAACTTTCAAAATAGGAAATAGAGAAATGGCTGAGGTTTGTCTTTCTGGAGTAAGGAATTTCTCATGTTCTTCTTTTTCACAACATCAATTTGCAATTTTTTCCTTTGAATTATTTCCAACTTGAATTTGCTTCTCGGTTTTTGAGAAAATTGAATAGCTTTGATAGAACAGAGAATATTTATAACACCATGTTTTGCTTCAGAGAGTGGACAGTCTTGCAAATTTGGTTTCTCATAGGTTGGCTTCTATGGTTGCATCCCTTTTTTCAAAAGAATGTAAGAAAGAAAAAGGCATATTCTGGATGCAGAGCAGGAAAACGGAGAGACTGTGTATAACCCAAAGAAGGAAGAAAACATAGGCAGTCTTTTAAGCTTCACTTTCCTTTCTTTCAACCCAATATTGTGTTTTTAATCCTCCACCTTATATAAATATATCATATGTAGAGAAGTTTCCTGAGCCTACCTCTTTTCAAGCTCCAAATTCAACGTGGAAAAGTCCAGGCTTCCTTGCTTTGGAAAGTTGTGCCGTACTTCCTGTAGAAGACCCCTTCGGTTCCTGTAGAATGCCACTGTGCCTCTGAGCGAGCCCGATACGCAACAAAATCTCGAAGATAGGTAGAAAAACCGGTGGAGGATGACTAGTTAATCATTTTGTGGAAGCGGAGGATGCATACTTCAGTTGAGGTCGTTGCAAGTGCCAATGAACAGCAGGTGGTGTGAGTTTCAGCCGAGCATTTTTTAATTGCGGCGTGATTCGTGGTGAGGGAGTGAAGTGGCCAGGCGTATGTGGCCACATGCAGACTCCAGTGCTATCATGAACTGTATGTTCTCTTCTTGATCAGTTGCACTAGAGTTCAAACGGCCAACACTCCCTGTTTTTTTAAATTTCACGTGAGTTGACTGTAGACGTATACTGCATGATTTCCGGCTGAGCGCTAGAGAACTGTAAGTCGACGTGCTGCTGGGTCCTTTTTGCTGCTGCATGCATTTGTTTCTGTGGTTGCATGATGGCTTGGTTGCTAATTCATGGCTATTTTTCTTGTGCAGGTATCCTCTGGCTGGATCTAAGCTGCATGAATTTGTTTCCACGTTCAGACTTGCACCCTCAAGCTGCTGATGTTGAATTTTTACAAGACAACGACTTGTTTTCTCCATAGCTCCCAAACGAGAGACTGGATCGATCTGAAACTTTCTGAGCATGTTTCTATCATCATTATGCACCTCCCAGAGTGAAATGGTGGTCAATTGATGCACAGATTTCGAGAAAAATGGAAAATGGCTGAATATTATAGAGGTCAATTTCTCGGAAACCGTGCATCAGAATCGGCTGAGACTGCTTGGGTAGGTTACTATCACCCATATGCATCTCCCCATGAAATAGGTTTTGAAATAGATGCACAGATGTGAAGGAAATGCAAAAATGGCTGAAGGTGATGGAGGCTGATTTCTTGGAAACCGTGCACTGGAATTGGCTGAAACTGCTCGGGCATGTTGCCATCATCCCTGTAAAACTCCCCATAAAATGGTTTTGCAAATGGATGCACGGTTTTCAAGTTAGGGAAAAAACAAATTTCAGCACTATGTATTTTTGCTTCCAAGCATTCTGCAGTTTTTTGCATGGTAAGAAAAATGAGCTTGGGCTGTGATGCAGGCATGGAAATGATGGAGGAGGAGTTTGAATATTGCAGGACTTATGAACCCTTTAGGAAGCTATCATGTTCACCAAACCGCCTTTTTGAAATCCATTTCTAGCTTCCTTTAATTTCTACAGGAACTTCTTATAGAACACACAATTTTTAGGAAAGAAGCACAATGAGATGGAAAAAATAATGGAGAAGGGTGAGGGATGGAAACATGGATGTGGCTACAGGTCTAACAAATAGATTCCAAGCTTCAGATGCCCCTCCAAAATCGAATTTGACTCGCTCGAAGGTTCTACAGGATGTTTCCTGTAGAAATACAAAACTTCTTGTAGAAAGCTCAGAACTTCCTGTAGAAAGCCCAGAACTTCCTGTAGAAGGTGGAATCTTGACCTGAATGTGATCAAATCCTAGGAAAGGCAAGTGGCCATGGAGGGAGTGTCTGTAGGGATGTCTTGTAGCCTGGTACAGACCCCTATCTTCGTTTTGCGTGACCCTCCTTACCTGCAATGTATTCTCTGCAACCTGCAATTATTTTACAGAGATTAGGCATGTTTTCTCTTTTTTCTTTTTTCTTCTTTTTTTTTAAAACAACTAGGGCGCCTCATGGAGGTTTTCACCCTAATTGCCTGCCCTGGGCGCCTCCAAGGGAGGTTTTCACCCAGGGATCTTATTCCTTTTTTCTTTTCTCTTTTTTTCAACCCATTGACCGCCTCATGGAGGTTTTCAATCAATGAGCCAATCTGAGGTGCCTCCGAGGAGGTTTTCACCTTAGATTTTTTCCTCTTATTTCCATTTTTTTATTTTTTTCCTTTTTTTTTTTCTACCCTACCCTACTTGAAAAACAAAATCATTTGCAAGTATAAGAATACTTCCAATGGAGCCATGTGCACATTGGAATTAGAGACAAAATGATGTGGAGGCTTGAAATGCATGCTTTGACAGCTATCCGAATTTCAGAGACCAAATGATTTGACTTTGAAGGGATCAAGCATAGCTGAGGAAGAGAGTACTGTTGCAACTTAGTGACTGTCTGGAACCATATCTCAATATAGCTCTAATATCCTTGGTCCTTTCGCTGATCCGGATCATTCTTCATGTCACCTTCTACCATGACCTTCTCATCTTCCTCTTTTTGTTGATTTTTCTCTTGAGTACATGGAGGATTTGATGGTAACCATGAGGGAGCTCTCTCGATCTCTGATTCTGATGTCTTCTCTTCATCAAGTGCAGCCCATGGTCCTTTGATCTCCTCTTTTGAATCTTTTTTTGCTGGATGTGGTCCTTCAATGCTTTCAAGATAATCTCTTTTTTGCAATACTCTTCTTGAGCTATGATGAAGATCAGTGAGCTCAAGAGGAGTCATTTGGACATGTTGTGCCTCAGCTTTGCAATTGGGTTGAGCTATTCCAATGTGCGGGTTTGGAAATGGTGGTATGGGTAGTTG